>BSQW01000001.1:16219787-16232287 GCA_030161315.1 Eutrema japonicum
TTTGAATGAAAAAACACCAATAACAGGGCATAGTGGTATGATTCTCGCTTAGGGTGCGAGAGGTCCCGAGTTCAATTCTCGGAATGCCCCTCTGACTTGATTTCAGAAGTATAAGATCGAAACACCAGCTCAGGTCAGCTCAGAATTATTATAATGTAGTCAAGTAATATGGATGCAAGAGGTGTAAGAATGCCCATTCAACGAGTGAGTATGAAGCGTAGGCTGTAGAGGCCAGATGGGGTTATATTGAAGGCCTTAGTTTTAACTTAGGAGATGCTAACATTCTTAGCATAGAGGAAGTATAAAGCAGACAATGAAATGGAAAAAGCAAGTACTTACCCGCTTGCCACGGAATATCACTTTTGCTGTAAGATTATCCGCGTAACCTGAAGCCCGAATACGAAATTCCTGATTCATCCAACGTTTTTCAGGTGGATTCGAAGAAAGCTTGTCTAGGAATTTCGTCGAACAGGTGGTGGGCGTACCTAATGGAGCAGCATATCAACCCGAAAAACGACTAATCCGATGAAAACGCTCACGCCTGAACGGAAGTTCGACGAGCACGAGCGTGAATCTTCATCCCCATCGGCGAATTGTGCCGTAACGACGACGAGCGAGAGAAAAGAGAGATACTTTTTAATATTGTAAATTCCCGTCTTTCAGGTTTGAAAGAGTTAAACTTCTAGAGATTAACAAAACCCGGTTAATGCACCAAGAACTAGAATTGCCAGATCCGGTTTCACCGTCTCAAATCCGGTTACACCGATTCATATCGAACCAAAACCGGGTTTTCTAGCTACAATATGATCGTCATTAAACATACATTTGGATTGAATATTTTAGGTCAACAACTAACAAAATCTATACTATATGGTAAGGTGTGTTTGGTGGTCAAAGGAATAGTTAAAAGGGTTGGTGTGGTGGGTTAGAGGAAATTTGCATAACCAAACAAATCTAGTGTTTTATGGTCTAAATCATACAGAGAAGCCACATACATAACTTGCTAAACCACCACCACTTGTATTCACCACCACCTCTTCGCAAGAAAGGTTCACCCAACTCGACCCGACCCGACCGGCCCTGGAATCTTGAGTGCATCTCTCATTTCACACAAGGAAAAGAACGCTTGACAATACATAGAGCAGAGAACATTTTCCTTAAAACACAACAAAAATGCATCATTCTGCCGTATTAACACGAGAAGCAAGCACAAGGAATTTGTCCAGATTGATTCACCAGTTCTCAGAAGAGTGTTACAAGCATGAACTAAAAACAAAACATCTCTCTCTACTCTACTTTGTCCGCTTCAACAAAAACCAATGACACTTTAAATTATCTTATTCCTAGCGTCTTCGAGCTTCTTCAGGATCTCTGCAGGTGTTCTATCCAACTCGTCTGCTATTTTCCTCTGCATATCCATTGGAAGTGTCGGAAACTGCTCACACAGATCTCCATCTATCACATCCTGTTTACATAGCAAAGATGCAACATACATGTCATTAAAAATCAAAAGATATCACTTTGGTTGAGCAAAATGGGTTTTGGTTTACCTTGACCGGAAAATAAGCAGATCTGTAAGCCATGTGGTCTCTCCCACAGAGAGGAGGATGCTCCTGCCTCATATGCATCTCCAGATGAGAAAAGAAATCGACATCATCACGTGATGTGAATGCATGCAATGCTCCTATGCTACCCATCACTGTTCCATACATTATGGATTCTGATCCTCCCGGTATCATTGAAGCTTTCTGCAAGCACGTTACAACATCCCCAACATGGAACTGCACTATCTCATCCACTTTGTTCGGTGCTCCATTCAGCTTTCCTTGCTCCCACTTGATTTTCCCGCCTGTTGGGTCTTCTTCTATCTCCTCCGACACATCCTGAGGCAACCGCACAAAGTACACATTCCCAAATTTATCTGCACCTGCCATGGTGTCGAAATCCACATGGTGCGATGCTGTCAGCCATCTCGGCACGCAATCATCCGCAAATATGTATAGCTGGTTCTCATCGCGTCTGTACTTGCAGTAATGGAAAGACTGCAGCACAGGATAATAAAAAGGTCAACATAAGATTACTTATTTTAAGAACCGCACAATAATAAAAAAATAAAAAAGGGGGTGCTTCTATATATCTACCACTTACCTCCTGTATGTCACCAACGTAGATACGGTCACGGTAAGTCTGGATAGAGATAATGGTGTTCGGAAAAAGCTTGTTTTCACATTTCCTAAGCAGTCTCTTTTTCCCCAAATCATACAATCTGAGGACAGGCCCGATTCCTGCCAACAGTCTTCCCTGGAACTGGCATAGAGCAAGAGGAACACCTTCTACTTGTGTCTTATGAAGAAGTTCAAGAGATTTCCCGTCTTCCATAAACCTATAAATATGTATGAACCCAGCCACTAGATTCTTCTTGGGCCAGAACTGCATCCCCTTGACCGTGCCAACAGCCAACAAAGTACCATACTCTTTATCATGGAAATTCACCGTACAGACACTGTATGCAGCTTCGTTGTCCTGAAGTTCAAGCAGACAAGTTGTTGTGGCTGTCTTCGGGTCAAGAACTCTGATGCAAGAAACCCACTTTTCTGACTCGGCTTTTGGATAACCATACTGCTCATCAGAAAGTGGGTCTTCCTTGTTTTCATCATCCACACCATTCTCCATATTACCATTTTCTCCCACTCCACCAGCCTCGAAGCATTCCTTTCTTGCTGCTTCACGCTCCTCTGCAGTGAATGCTCCCTGGTCACTCTCGATAATAACCAACAGCTTCCGCTTGGGATGGATCACAAACTTTCTAGGCGTGTACCTCAGAGGAACCACAGTTTCATTGAACGTTTCGCCAAGGCGATCAAACATGAAAATTCTCAGAGCATCCCCAGCGACAGAGACAACACCTTCAGCACACTGATCAGATGAAAAGGGTGCAGCAAATTCCAAAGTCTCATAAGAAAGAGGCGTCAAGTGGAAGTGTCCCCGGTGAATATAACCAAGCCAAGGACGGCTAGACAAACACAGCATTGCAGACCGACCTCTCACAGCAATGGAGAACAACTTGGGAGGCTTCAGTCCCAAGAATCGAGAACGGGAATCAGAAAGCTGACCAGTCACCATATCCACCACTGTTCTGAAAAGAACACCGTTCTGCAAACCAGAGTTGAGGAAGAGACTCGCCGGGTGATCGGCACCGTCCTCCCCACCAATCGATGCCTGAACTTCAAGGAATAGTAGAGACTCTGGAGCTGAAGAGACACTCTGCACACTAAGAATCTGCAGACAGTCATCGGGATCCAAAGATAGAATGCGCACAGTATTATCGTAAGATCCCACAGCAAGAAAGCGAGATCTTTGTCTTCCTTCAGGAACTGGCGCAATGTCCAGGCAAGCAACATCTCCAGACATTTCATGTTTCTCCACCTCCATCAACTGACCAGTCATATCTGCCTCAAAGTATATAAGCTCTCCCCCACTCAATGCAATGACCACTTGAAGTCGATTATACCCAACTTTAACAATCGACCTCTTGCCAGGAGTTCTCCATTCATTAATACGCCCATCTTCTCTAATGTGACGGATGCCATTGGGATGGACTTGCATGAGAGAATCATCACCGATCAGAGAGACAGCCAGGGACGGGGTAGTATCCAGGAACCCACTGTCATTAACTTCTTCGACTGTTTCACCAATTGAAAGAACCAGAGTAGCATTGGTAAAAGAGACAACGATATATGCATCAAACTCATCACTCACATTCTTTTTCACCGTCCACACAGCACTTGGCTGACCTGGAAGCTGAGAGACGGCCATCTCGCTGATGGCTAAACCAGGTCTCAATATCCTTAAAGAGGAGCGTGGACCCCTTCCGCAAAGTGAAAAAATCTGAGGGGTTTCTTCCTCAAAAAGGTTTAGGATTTTCATGTCCATGAGCGGCATCAGACTCTCGACTTGGTCAATCCTTACAAGGTTCTTAAGTCGTCTAGGCTGAAAAAAGACAGGCTGGAAACCTTCTTCGGTCTCCATCAGACTAGAGGATGAAGACTCTACATCAGGTTCCTCCCCTATGGCCTGAAACTGATACAACCCATGGTTCCCAAATTCTGAAGCAGAAAAAAGAAATCCCAGCTTCAACACACATATAGACGCAGCGACGGGGATTGTGTCAAAATATTTGATCTTCAACTCAGAGACATGATCGCCATCATGATCCAGAGTAACCTTGAAAACATCCCCATACTCAGTCTGAATAAGAAAGAAAAACATGATTTTTTGCTTGTGCATGGCAGCAGAAACTACCAAAACTCCTCGTTCAGCAGGCAAGTCAGCTCGTCTAGGGATCACGGCTCTCACATCTGGATGACCCTGATTCTTATAAATAACAAAATTCTCAGCGCAAACCAAAACTCCACTGGGGCCATCAGCTCCTCCAGGAACAGTAACAAGCATGTTGGCACCATTGTCAACCGGTTCTGACCACTTTCTAGAAACATGGTTGAGCCCCAAATCGAGCTCATAGAAAGTCAAGTGCTTCTGAGCCTCACTTGCTGCCTGACCAGTGGGATCCTGATCCGCCTCAGAGTAATCAAGTTCAATGGCTGCAAAAATCGGGTTATCAAAGCCACAGTCCACACCGCAGACAGAATAGCAAATGGTATGAGACTTGTGAGCCTCCAAGGGAGAAGAAATAGTTAACCTAGCAGAAGTATCTCTGTTCAAGACATAAACCAATTTCTGCTTCTCGCAGGCTCCAACCATTACTGCTCTCCCTTTGGGATCAACAGCCAAATACTGTCCAGGCACAATTCTTCGGCAGCCTGACTTCCCAAAAGTCTCCTGATGAACTTTATCGAACACATTCTTCTCCTTGTTGTACTCGAGTATAACAATCCTACCCGAATCTGAGCCAACCACGATATAATCCTTCTGCGCACCAGTCAATCTAAATTGAGCCAAGGATCTAATGGCACCAAATACTTCCACAGAGTGAATCGTCTGGATCTTACCGTTCTCGTCCGGACGGAGTAGATCGAGAATCTTGCCGCGAGCAACCGCAATCTCCTGTGTTTTCCCGCCGGAGAAGTTTCCGTTGATGGCGCAAATGATTCCGGTCGCCTGTTGCAGAGTAAGACTGTATAGATACATCTCTAAAACAAGAACAGCAGGACGAGCTAGGGTTTAGGAGAAGCTGGACACTGCAGGATAGATTTTTGCTGGAGAAGAGAAGAGAGGAACAAATTCTGGGGATTTCGATTTTAGATGAAGCTGGCCATCACAAAACCGGCGGAGAACTGCAGGAAGAGCTAGGGTTTAGGAGAAGCCGGGAACCGTAGGATAGCTTTTTTCGCTGGAGAGGAGAAGACTAACAAATTTTAAGGGGTTTCGACTCTTGGCCATCACAAAACCGCCGTAGATTCAACAATGGGGCCCCAAATATCTCAATCTAGGCCCATATAGAAATACTGTTGGACATTCTCAAATCTCAATTAAGTTTTACGCTCATAATCTATGAGTCTACTAATACACCTAGCCCTGGGCATTCGGATATCCGAACCCGATCCGATCAGATCTTTCGGATTTTCGGTTATTCGGATTTTCGGTTATTCGGATCCATTCGGATATTTTGTAATCTTTGGATCGGTTCGGATCGGTTTTAATCGGATTCGGATCGGTTCGGGTATTGAAATCAGGATCCGAGATTTATCCGAAAAAAATTCGAATTCGGATTATTCGGTTATATTTTAACCGAAAACAACCAAACCTGTAAAAAACCGAAAAAAATCCGAAAAATCCGATAAAATCGACATATCTGAATAATCCAAATCCTTTGTGTATGTATATGAAAACATGCACTTGCAATAAACCTTAACCGATTTTAAACAAATCTTAAGTCAAGACTAAGTTCCATTCAAAGAAAACAGTAGATAAAGTTTAACATCTAAGTTCCAAACTTTCAAAGATCCATAACAAAGTTCAAACAACAAACTTCAAATGATAAGTGAGTCACATAGGGCTCAACCCGACAAAAAGATGTTCATTGTAGCCTTGTTGACTTTAAAGAAAACGCCATTGAAGATCTGCATCAGACATTCAAAATTCAAGCATCAATGTCGAGCTATAATAAACAGAAGCAGATTCAACTTTCTAGCTCATGAACAGCTGCCCTACTAATACTAATGTCACTCGTTGTAAGTAAAGAATGCTTCCAGTGTCAAGCCATAACAAAGATAAATCATAAGTAACATGGCAACAAAATCGAAGAGAAATGTACACAGGACCTCCTACTTATCATAGATACCAATACTTGCTACTTAACAGATGGGTTTATACTTCAACAATCCGTTGGCACAGAGAAGTAAACATTGTTTCCAATCTTAAATGATTCAGAATGACTATTACCCAATCATGTTATAGGAATTGCAATACGAAGAAACCATGACTGTGATTACTTACAGTGATTGAAAAGCTGAGAAGTGAGAATTATTCAGCTTCTTGTATTGGTGGAGTATCAAAATCTAAACATGTACATAAGAGAAAAAGAAGTTAGAACACATAAACTGATATAACAAGAATATACTAAATGAAAAGATTACCTCTCTTAAGCTTATCTTCATATTCAAATTCAGAGATTATTTGTTCCTTTGTAATCATACTTCTTTCACCATTGAACCGAATGTCTTGCTTCATCCACTGCTCTGTACACATCAAAACCTCAACCATATAATGAGTTAGACAACTCCTAGCTGGAGTTATGATCCGACCACTAGTACTAAAAGCACTTTCAGAAGCAACAGAAGACACTTGCATTGCAAGAACATCTTTTGCCATTTCAGATAGTATAGGAAACTTGGCACTGCTGTGCTTCCACCAACCCAGTACATCATACTCTGTTCCAACCATGGTGTTTGAATCCTCAACACCTTCCTTCAGATATCTATCCAATTCATCTTTTGTATCATGAACTCTAGTTTCAGCAACCATCTCCTTGTATATAGAATCCATCCTTTCATACCCTAAACCCAAATCATCTTCCACCACTTCCATTCTGTCCTGTGATTGGCCTGATGATTGTGGTTGATTAGACTGTGAAGATTGCGTATTTGGCCCTTTTGTATATCGAGCATTGTACTCATCAAACATGGCACGCATCACAATAAGGACTGACTGACTCATATCATGTGCATCAAAACTTTCTTCCCCATACAGTCTAGCAAAACACATATTAGCAAACCCCACTTTTTTCCTTGGATCAAAGACTGAAGCTATAATCAGCATCTTATTTAATCCCTGCATCCCATCCCAATACTTGTCAAACTTAGTCAACATCACATCAGCCTTAGTCTTCAACTCTGTGTCTAAACTATTACTGATGTTCATCAGATTTTTTTCTATACTCACTATCTCACCATAGCATTTAAAAGAATTCAGAGTAGTAGAAGCTGAGACAATCAAAGTGGAGTCATAGAAGATGACTAGAAAACGGACTAACCTCTTAACAGCATCCCAATCACTTGAAGAAGGAGGTCCATTCCTTTTTTTCCCATTCTCAAACTCATTGAAGTAGTCATTATATAACTTGTCTTCTTTCTCCATTTTGTCGAATGCTAATCTGTATTTAAGGGCCTTAAACAACATAGTGTAAGTGGAATTCCAGCGGGTTTTGACATCCAATGGTAAACTGCCTCTTTTCATCTTACCAGAATCAACTCTCAGTTCAAAAGAACTCAACCTAGTTGTATTTGATCTAACATACGAAATCCCATTACGAATTGCAGCAACACTAGCATCTATGTCAGCTAAACCATCTTTGACAATCAAGTTAATGATGTGAGCACATCATCTAACATGCATATAATTTCCATCTAACACAAAGGCTTCATGATTTATCAAAGAAAACCCAGTGTGAAACCTCTTAAGAGCAGAAGTATTAGCCGTTGCATTGTCAACAGTGATGAAAAATACCTTCTGTAAACCCCAGTCAGCTAAGCAATCTAAAAGAACAGTTGAGATTGTCAGACCTTTGTGATCCGTGATGTGCTTAAACCCGATAATAAACTTCTTTAACCTCCAAAATGCATCGATGAAGTGCACTGTGATCACCATATAACTTTCTCCTGTTCGATCAAAAAGTGAAACAAGTAAGTACGGGATGAGAATTAAGTTATAAAATGAAACATTTAAAACAAATTAGCATTACCTGTAGGTTGAGCAACCCATATATTTGTTGTAAGTGAAACTCTTTGCTTGTTAGCCATAAACAAATCCCTGAGAGATCTTTTCCTAGCCACATACATCTCAACAATGTTTCTTGTAGTCGTTATTCTTGAATGAGGCTTGTAGAGATGCACCTTATCGCAGAAGTATTTTCAAGCCATGCTTTCAACAAATGAAAGTGGCAATTCCCCAATCACAAGCATCTCATCACAAGCCTCCTTGAATACTTCTTCAGACACTTTGGCAATACTCAGACCGCCACTCTGATTTAAAACAGACTGACTTTTACCATGGTTCTGAGTCTGATGACCATCTGTCCATGCTTTGAACTGCTTGCAGATTGCTATATGGTTTTTGAGATTCGAAGTCCCGTTTGCTGTAAAACATGAAAAAAGCTTCTGACAGTAGTTGCATTTGCATTTGTCACGGTTTTCTTTTGTTCTTGTGAAATGATTCCAAACGCCAGACCTTGTATCAAGTAACTTCTTCGGCTTTGGTGGCTGAGAACTAGTAGCTTCAGGGACTTCCTTTCTTTTACCACGGCTAGCAGTAGTCCTAATCCCTTCTTCTTGTTCTTCTTCGTGAAGTTCATGAGCATTCTCTGTGTTAGTGTTCCCTGGAGTTGGTTCAGATGATGAATCCATCTACATATACAAGAAAGATACTACATGAGAAGCTAACAAAGAACAGAAACTGTAAGAGTCTAAGAGTAGCTAACAAACAAGTACATAATCTAACAAAGAACATAAGCTAACAAAAAAGTATCCAGAACTAAAGCAAAACAGTAATCAAATCAAACAAAAAAAATTCAAAGTTTCCCCTGGCATTGTAGTCTCGGCCATTGAAAGAGAATGTGAGTGAGCATAGTGAAAGAAGAAACTCGACTAGTTGTATTGATCTTTATCTCTTCTAGTCCAAGTGGGTTAAAAGTGGTTTGGAGGAAAACGAAGAACAATGAATTCAAAACCAAACAAAGCATCCAACGAAGAACAATAAAGTCGAATTAGAGGAAGAAGAAGAAGACAGCATACCTGAGATCGAATTCTCGATGTCTCAGAAGTCGGAGGGCAATTTCTGTCAAGGGATTCCGGATTGAGATTAGGGTTTAGTCTTTAGAAAATGGGAAAAATCGACGAAATCTAAACTGGAAAGCTCAAGAGACACTATCTGATCTAAGCCCGACATAATCAGATCTAAGGGTTTATACGTGTTCGGTTTTTTCGGATTATACGTCGGATTTCGATTATTAACCGAACCGAACCGATACCCGAAGTTACCCAGACTAATAATCCAATCGGATATTTTCGCAGATCCGAACCCGAACCGAACCGAATTTTTCGGATCGGTTTCGGATTTTTTTTTTGGATCCGGATAATATGCCCAGGGCTAAATACACCCATACAATTTCTCATATCATCAATTCTCTAGGATTTTTTTTTTTTAAAGAAACTAGGATTTAACCCGCGCTAATTATAGCGTTGAGTAATTTTTTTAAAAGAAATTGTTTTGAAATTTAAGAAAATTGCTTTTATCTGAATTCTAAAATATAGTTAACTAATAATTTTAGATAAAACTGTCAATTTTTAATAATTTGTCTATTTAATCCGTTTTGCAGTGAACTAAAATATTATTCGGGTTAACCCGTAAAAACTTATAATCTTGAAAACATATCTCTAATATGCACCGTTAAATGATTCTAGTTTTTGTGGTTAGTCTACGAACTCTTAAAAAAATAGTTTTCTTGTGTCCTAACTTTTTATAAGATTTGTAAAATATTTTCCAATTTTTGTTTTGATATATATTCAAATAAAATACAATAAATTATAATGAAGAATATATCAAGATTTTGAATAGATTTTTGTTTCTTTGAATATATATGAATTGAGAATTATTTTAAAATATATAATATTAAAAATAAAAAAAAATTAAATAATAAATAATCTCTTTAATGCAAAATATATATTTTCCATATTCTAATCAATGATTTTAAAAGACTATTATATCATTTCTATTTTAATTATTTTTATTATTTGTAATGACATTTCATGTAATAACTTACAAATCAAAATTCATTTTTAAAATTGTTCTTAAATAATATTATAGTGATAGTTGCAATTGGATGACTTAATTAGTGATAGTCTAAACAGAATCTTGAGTAAATCAGATTTGAGATTTTGCTTCATTGTTAATTTGTTATTAGCCTTCACTTGAAGAATAGTGATTCTTGTTTCCATCCATTGGGGACAATGTCGTTGAATACAATCTCTGACTTCTCCAAAAGGCTCCCCGAAAAGAACACTTTGCCACATTTCTTGATACAATTTCAAAGTCTTGTCTCTTTTCAGGCAGATTAATAGCGATAATGATGATATCAGGTCCTGCAAATATCGACTTCCATGATGGGATCAGATTTGTGGCCATATTCATCATAGATCGTGATGGTTTCATCTCATCAGCAATCTTGAATTATTTTCAAAGAACCGTTACTGAGGACTGAGTTACCCTGAATTTTCTCTGCCATGCGCTCACATAACGTTGCTGCTGGTTACTCCTCCAGGCCCCCACAAGTAAGAGCTGGTCTTAGAATCATTAGGCTGTTTCTCCCGTTCACTTTAACTTAATGGTATCTATCAAGGCGTCTAGATCTCCTGCTTCAGCTTTTGGAACTCTTGTAATAATTTCGAGATTAAGTGATGAAACCAATCTAGGCGAACTGACTTTGATCTCTTCAACCAAAAATCACCTCACTTCTGTAGATTCAAACATATCAAATGCAGTTTCAGGAAAAGGAAAGAAATCAGGAATCAGCTTTTAGACAGTGTGGCGTCGAAAAACAGAGCTAAAGAAAACTTCCAAATTGAGAGCAGTAAATGATCTTTCAATGTATTCTTATTAGTCAAGAATTTGGTATAGCAGAATGATCAAGTAAAAAATTAAGATCATAATGTATCGAACTACTTGTGGGTCTAATGACAAGAGGACTATCCTCTTCTAGTCATTCCAGAGTACATTGCAAACCAGAATTAAGCTTTCTAAACAAAATGCAAGTGATTCATATCATTAGAATTTCAGTTGAAAGAAATCCGATAGAACAGATGTAGGAACATCCTATTCAGACAAACATTTAGAAAGAGTCAACTAAGAGGACGAGATCACAATATGACCAAATATGGTGATCTTCAACGTTTTAAAAACAGGGCATTTGGTCTAGTGGTATGATTCTCGCTTTGGGTGCGACAGGTCCCGAGTTCGATTCTCGGAATGCCCCTTTGACTATTTTAAAAGTAGATGTTCTAAATTTAAGCAGAAAATTACTTAGAACATTAAGTCTTTATTTAGTTCCAATTTTTTTCACAGATCTTGTTCTAAAACTGAGGACCATATATCCCCCTTTCACTTCAGCAAGTGCAAATCAAATGCAAAAACTCTATAGTTTCGTTATTGAGCAATGGAAAAGAAAGTATACCTCTGTTTCACGTCGAATCAGTAAATAATTTTACCCAGTAATAGAGAGGACCAACTCGTTTTGCAAGCTGCCTAATTCACAGCAAATGAGCTGCAAAACAGAAAAAGAACTATAAGTGAGCATTCCAACAAAAAAAAGTAAAGTGAAGCAACCATTTCAATATTTTGGTTTCATTGCAGACCATACAATTCAAATGCAGTTCAGTGAAAGAAAGAGAAATAAGGTATTGCTTTTTAAACAGTGTAAAGCAGAAAACCAGAGTTAGGGTAAAATTATGTCATAATAACAGTCTTGGGAGCAGAATATCCATTACTTACAAAAAAGCAGGTAATCATTTCAGTTAAAAGAGGTCTCATATATAAATCCAACTAAGCCTAAGCTATTTGTTTAGTAAAAGTCAACTAAGGGAACTAGATCAAAATATGACCAATTTTTCAACATGTTAACTAAATTGCTTAACAACAGGGCATTTGGTCTAGTGGTATGATTCTCGCTTTGGGTGCGAGAGGTCCCGAGTTCGATTCTCGGAATGCCCCCATTGACTTTTTTGGAAGTCTATTTCAAATGCCAGCTGATAAACTATTATAGAACTAACCTATTTTCTTTAGTGAATGAATTGTCACATGCATTTCCCTTCAACTTTTAGAAAGGCTATTTCAAAAAACAATTTCCCATATTGACTTTTGGTATAAGCTGCAGAAATGCTAGTAATAAAATGAGAATCACAAATAGAATGCAAATCACAATGCACCTTGGCTTTCACGTCCGCTGACTCACATGTGCAGCAAGAAAACACTTTCTGGATAGCGGATTAATC
>BSQW01000001.1:16237287-16239787 GCA_030161315.1 Eutrema japonicum
TATAACATTATGAATTCTTCCTCTGGTGCTTAGATATATCTCAGGCTAGGTTAAAAAAACTCAACAGCAGTCTCTAAAAGCAGTAGTTTTCTGGCCAACACAAAAGAAGACATGTATTCAAGTTTCAACACCAACTTTGACTGGATCATATAAGCAACTACGTATTTGGTCTAGTGGTATGATTCTCGCTTTTGGTACGAGAGTTTGATTCTTTAGCTTTAAATCGGAAGTATAAGATCTAAACACCAGCTCAGGATTATTATAATGCAGTCTAGAAAAATGGATGGATGCAAGAGGTCACAGGTTCTATTCTAAGAATGCCCATTCACTGCGTAGTAAGCGTAGGCTCTCTAGTAGCATTGAACAGCAAAGAGGAATCAAAAAGAAGAATGTGAAATGGAAAGAGCAAGTACTTACAAACTCTCGCTTTTGCTGCGAGGCTCTCCAAACTCCGCGTAACATAACGCCTAAGACGAAATTCCTCAATCAGCCCACATAGAAAACTTTCCAGGAATTTCGTCGAACAGGTGGTCGGCGTACCTGATGAAGCAGCACATCAACATAATAACGATTAATCCCGCGAACATTTTGTTCGGAATTTCGAAATGACGAGCGTGGATCTTCATTTCCGTCGGCGAATTATGCCGTAACGCATAACGATGACGAGCGAGAGGAGAGAGACTATGTATGTTCAAATCAAAACAATTCACACGAATTTCTTCTCTCCTATTGTCAGTTTATGCACGAAGAACTTAAATTGCCAAATCCGGTTGAACCGATTTTTAATTGAAAAAACCACATGAAAAAAAAACTGATCCAAAAACAAAACAAAAGAACCAAATTCAAACCAAAACCAATAACATTCGGTTGTTATATGTCATAAACCGAAAACATACATACAGTTGGATTGAATATTTTAGGTCAACCACTAATAAAAATTTAGGTATGGACGTTCGGGGGTAGCCGTTCGGGTTCGGATCGGGTATTTTGGATTTTTGGATTTTCGGGTTTAGAGGTTTAAACCCCATTCGGATATTTATAATTTTTAGGTCAGATTCGGTTCGGGTCCTCTCGGGTTCGGTTTACCCGAAATACCCAAAAATACCTGAAAGTACTCAAAAAATCTGGAAAAAAACTATCCAAACTATCCAAAAGTAGTTCGGGTTTCGATTCAAGTCGGTATTACTATTACCCAAAACTCGAAGTACCTAGACATTTAGACCCATTCAGATATTTCTCTAGTTCGGATCATGTTCAGGACCGGGTTTTTTTGAGTCGGTTCGGGTTCGGATATCGAGAACGGTCCAACCCTAAATAAAATCTATAAATGGGAAGGTCAAATGAAAAGGAATAATAAGGGTTGGTGTGGTGGGTTAGAGGAATTTTGCATAACCAACCAAATCTAGTGTTTTATGGCTTAAGTCGAACTAAACCATACAGCAACCACCACCACCACCTCTCCACAAAGAGATGTTCACCCACCTCGACGAATTAGGATTAATTACCCCTTGAATCTTGAGTGCAAGTAACATATATATACACAAATGCATTGGAGGGAATCTTTGAAATCGTAGCAACATGTCATGCAAAGGAGAGCTTGTGTTGGGTTTGGAGGAAGTATTGCTTCTCTTACCTTCAAACCTCTTCAATGAGGTCTTTCTTGATTGCATCGCTCCATTCCCACAGGTTTTTATTCTCTTATATCACGAGTCGTAACATTATTATTAATGTTAAGGATGTCTAATGAAATCCATCTTTATTACATAAATTGACAGAGTTATAGAGGATGTAGCTACTATGATCGGAAACCTGGTTCCATAAAGAAGCCAAGTGATGATGCCGGTGGAGGGCGAGATAAACCACGTGGCACTGGAGTGTTTCTTCCTGCGAGACCAGTGAATAGCTCAGAAGAGAAGAAGAGACCCAAGAAGAAGCAGCTATGCCCCATCATCTCCTCTCATTCCAAACAAGTCTTTCTTCCTAAAGAATGGGCTTATTAGCTAGTAATTAGCATTTATTTTACCTTGTGTATATCTTATACTATTACAGAGAATACAAGTCTAGCTTCAATTCTCAAACATGAATATATGAATATATACCAACAAGAATCAATCAAGAAAACGTACTTTAACCTGAATTTTGACACTCTAAGCATTGTGGTAGCACTAGATAAGAGACATCCCCCAAGAAAAGAAGAAAGAAATCATTTCTGCATACCAGAAGAGACTGTAAGTCCACAACACAGATCTCACCGCCCCTGCATTTTTTCTCTGCCATACGCTCACATAACGTTGCTGCTGGTTAACCATTAAACAAGCATGGTGTTTAGATCTCCTGCTTCAGCTTCAGGGATTCTTGTAATGATTTTCGAGATTAAGTGCTGAAACCCATCTAAGCAAACTGATGTAACACCAGAGTTTGGCTTTCACATCCAATGACTTTGATCTCTTCAACCAGAAAACACCTCACTCCTGCAGATTCAACCCAAAAACATGAGACA